>CP139509.1:232618761-232650013 GCA_021014915.2 Artemisia tridentata subsp. tridentata
CATCATTTTTGGCGTCCACTTAATCAGACACATTCAAACAACATTTTTGAAAATCTCATGAAAAGAAAATCTTGAAATGTCCATGATGGGAGAATGAATAAATTCTTTCTGGGTTTACTAAATTCATCAATCCCCACGTGGTATTTTTCTAAATCAAGCTAAATATACAATTGAGATTTTGAAAAAACATGGAATGGATAATTGTGACTCTGTTGGTACTCCAATGGTCACTTCACCCAAAATAGGCACTGACCTATATGGGAAACCCATGGATCCGAAGAAATATCGGAGCATGATTGGTTCTCTCATTTACCTAACTGCTAGTCGACCCAATATACATTTTGCTGTTTGTTTATTAGCACGGTTTCAGGCAAGGCCTACCGAACTTCACCTCCAAGAGGTTAAATGGATCTTTCGGTATCTACGAAGAACCATCAACATGGGACTTTGGTATCCGAAGGATTCGGAGTTTACACTGATAGCATTTTCAGATGCAGATCACGCCGGTTGCCAAGTTACAGCAAAGAGTACATCAGGCGGAGCACAATTTTTGTGAGAAAAGCTAGTAGGCTGGTCATCAAGGAAACAAGACTGCACTGCACTATTAACCGCAGAAGCCGAGTATGTGTCTCTATCTGCGTGTTGTGCCCAAGTTCTATGGATGAGGACACAACTCATAGATTATGGTTTCTCTTTCGACCGCATACCTTTGTATTATGACTCGAAAAGTGCCATAGCCATCTCGTGCAATCCAGTGCAACACTCGAAGACCAAGCATATTAGAGTCCGCTATCACTTCATAAAGGAACACGTCGAAGAGGGTACTGTTGAATTATTTTTCGTGAAGACTGAATACCAACTCGCCGATCTATTTACTAAAGCCCTCCCAAAAGAGCGGTTTGAAAACTTAGTTCGTCGAATTGGAATGCGAAGCCTAACTCCCGAAGAGTTAGAAAGTCTTCTCGAATCTTCTTGAATTATATCATCCAACTTCGCATGTAAATATTTTTGAAACACAAAATACAAAATTTGAAAAACCAACAAAAGCAACATATAAAAATAGAAAATTTTCAAAAATACAAAAACAATATAAAATCAAAAACCAAAAATATTCTTCTCACGACATGTCTCTCGTATAATCGATATTCTGTACGTATCTAGAAATGTCATTCAACAATGATACGGGCATGTACAGATGCTTGAGCGAGAGTTCATTTAAATTTTTTTCTAAAACATGTCGTTTCTCAAAATATTCTTCACCACGGCTTTCGTACATTTCAGTACGAAACCCGCGCTACATTGATGACTTCTGATTATTTCCGATCAAAACTCGTAATGTTAATGGCGAAAACCAAATCTTTGAGCACATGATCAAGATTTTTCTAAAATATTTTTCAAAATCTTTCTCAAAATTATGTGCTCAAGATAACTCCCTCTAGACCCTTTTCAACTGACTTTAAACTCAAATGTTTAAACCTATGCTTTGTTTAAGGGGGAGTATCAAAAGAAAATGTTCCAATTTTCATGCTAAACTCCGTCTTTATCTCCAAAAATGTTTTGCATTTAATCTCTTGATATCAAAAATATCACTGCGTGCTATTTTTGAGGGGGAGATTAGGTATAAGGGAGAGAAGACATGATTAAAATGTGATCAAAAAGTTTTGTGGTTTGAATCTCAAACGAGCTCTACAAAAAAACGAAACTCAAATGTCAAATCGAAAAGACATGTCCGGGACGGGTAATAATTTCAAGCTGGTTATCCAGTGATGTAAACGTGTCTCGCAAAGGACTTGTCTGAGTAGAATGTACCAATTCGAGAGATGATCTTTTGATATGACCGGGACGGGTAATAACTTCAAGCTAGTCTAACTAGTGATGTAAACGTGTCTCGCAATGGTCATATTAGGAATATAAATATTCATATGAAGGCTCGGTCACCCCGAGCATCTAATTAGCATTTATATAGCTCGTAGGCATATATATATTTGTTTAGTATTATTAGTATTAGTAGTAATAGTATTAGTCATATTTATATTTGTGGAGTGGGTCGGGGCTTTCCCCACTGTCAGCTCACTCCACAGCCCACTAGGGGCACCAATATTAGTTAGTATATAAGCCCCTTCCCACACTTGGGAAGGGGTGGAACTCTTCACACATTGAATCTAATATTCAGTTTTTCTCTCAACAAGAGTCTCCCTCTCTCTCTAACATCTCACTAACTCAATGGAGTTCTTGATCTTTCAAGATCCAAGACCACCCGAATCAACCACACAATCATGAAGGTTATTCCCTACAATTGGTATCAAGAGCCATGGTTAGATCCGATTGATTGTGTGTTGGTTTCATTTTTTTTGTTTCGAATCATGGTGTATAAACTGCTACTGTTTTACAAAATTGTTTTTGGTTCGAATTTAATGTGGCTGATTTGCTATGTTTTTGTCTTCATTAGGCGTTGACTTCCACATATGCCACTTGATTTGTTGGCTAATTTCAGCATCCTATGTTTAAATACTAAGATTCGCTGCTATTTTTTTTATCATTCGAATATTAATGTTACTGCCGCTATTCTCATATTTTTATTATTTCGGATTGGAATGATTAGAGTTTAAAAGCATTTTTCTTTGCTTGCATAATATATAGTGAAGAATATTTTGGTCCGAAGTAAAAGAATATTTTGAAATAGCAGTGGATTCATTTTTTGGATGCAAGTTGTGGGTTTAGTAGTCATTTCTGGTTTGAAGATTGAAAATGTTGGTTTGAAGATTGTATATGTTCTTGGATGCTGTTTGTGTCAAGTGTGGTCAAGACTGCTGCTTGTGTTAAAAGATGTTCTTGAATGCGGTTTGTATGAAAAAGATAAACACAGATCCGGTTTTTAAGGAAAGTACGAATGTGACAGGTTTGACTGGTCAAAGACGCGGTTTGTCCATTGGTTTACAGACTCGGTTTGTCTGTTTTACCCTGGACTCGGTTTGTCTATTTTTCACGAACTCGGTTTGTGTATATTAAGTATACTCGGTTTGTCTGTTTAACCACGGACTCGGTTTGTCTGTTTAACCACGGACTCGGTTTGTCCATTTTAACACGAACTCGGTTTGTCCATTTAAACATCGACTCGGTTTGTCTGTTACTCTTTTGTGTGATAGCTTAAGGTTTGTCACTCGGTCAAATGGTCAAACAACTTTAACAACAAACAACAAAGACACAATCCTAAACCCAGTCAACAAAAGGTTGCTTAAGTATCCATTCTTAACAACAAACAACTGGATTGGTATTCTATTCCCACAATAATCAACAGGTCTAATGTGGTCAACGAGATATCAATACGAGAAGAAGCAAATACTGCTTACAACAACAAACTCATTCGGATCAACAACTAATAACATGACACGAAATCAAATCCACAACCAATACTAGTCTCATCGTCCTCAAAATCACAACCATACCTAATCTATTCCCATCTCTACACAAGAACATGACTCAAAACATTAACGTAAACTAAAAGATCTCAGCTCTTTATTTCTTTCTTTTTCGTGATATTCAAAAGACAATCATGACTTCTCAAAAGTCAAAACACACGAAAGAAATAATCAAATCATCATCGATCTAAAGTTTTTTTTTGAAGACTAAGCTTCAATTAAATATTCGAGTCAAAAAGAAAGTCTCATAACAATTCTCGTTAGAAACTTTCCTTGGTTCGTTCAAGAAGTAAACACAGAATGAAAACCTACCCGAGACCAAGATGCGTCTTATTTGTGGAGTTATGGTTCTTCAGTTTGTGTTTGTTAGTCAGATTCGAGCTTGATGCTTATCAAAGATGGGGGTGGATGAAGTTTAAGGTGAGATTGATGATATTATGGTGTGTGGTTGTGTGAAGTTAGTGATAGGAGGGGCGGATTAATTTTAGATAAGGGATTAGGGTTTGTGGTTGAGAGGAGTGGTAATGATGAATGAAGGCAGATGGTTTTTAGATTAGGGTTAAGTGATGTTTAAGAGTGTGTGTTATATACCGGATAACTAGGGTTAATTGGATTTGGGTTTCCATTGGGCTCCATTTAGTTTTACGTGTAAATTGCATTCGGGTTTGTGATTAAGATTGGGTCGCATGAGTGGTTGAATGGGCTGCGATGAGTTTTGGCGTGCAAAATGTGATAATGGGCTTACACTTAACTATACCATGGTTTTGCTATTTTAAATGCGATGACTTTTGAACTTTATTGATTTTAAATGGGCTGATAATGTATCATATGGTTTTGGCGTGCAAAATGTGATAGATCCAAAAGGTTATATCAAACATGCTAATAAATGGAATTACATATGTTATTCATTTTATGAAAAGTGAGTGGTGTATTTTGGATCTACGAAAGTTCTTAAGGACACTCACGTCACCGCCAGTATTTAGGTTTATGAATGTCATCGAGATTACAGAGGTGGGGATTTGTCAGCATAGATCTATTAGTGTCTATGACTTGAGTGAACCTGCAATTTGATTTTTGCAATTTGAGTTATAGCTGATGAATTACAATTTGTTTAATTGCTATTTGTCAAGTTGCGCTTTGACGTGTTGCGACTTGACGGATTGCGATTTAACCAGTTACAATATGACGTTGCGAGTTGACACTTGCGATTTGACTTATTGTGACTTGATTGATTGCAATCTGACTTGTTGCAATTTGACAATCTGTGACTCGACTTGTTGCGATTTGATCAAGTTGTGATTTGACTTCTGTGACTTGAATTTCGAAGATTGGTATTGCACCTCACTCTTGGGTATTCAGGTTGATTTCACGGTTTCTCATGTAGATTTTAGAAAATCCCGCGAAAGATTCGATTTCTCGGTTTAAATCTCAAGAGCTGTAAAATCCCGTGAAATTAGTTATGGATATGTAAGCGGGACTTGGATTTAGACAAAATATAACTTACGGGGTTGACTACTGTTTCCGGGATAAGTTTGTGCTTCAAGATCAGCAGGAATTGGGTAATTATGGTAACTTGGTTGGTTTGTTAATTCACGGGTTGGTGTACTTAGTGTCACAAACATCTCGGGGTGGATGGATGCACGATGTTTGATGACCCTTGCTCAAGCGTATTTTAAGGTGATTAGACCTGGATGTTCAAGAAGTGGATATATACAATAAAGGATGGAAGGTTGGGTATATATCACTACCTATATTTAAAGGAGTTACATTGTTGTGCTCAATATAGGTTCTAAATCACAATTTGCAATTTAAGGTGATTAGACTTGGATGTTCACGAAGTGGATATATACAATTAAGGATGGAAGGTTGGGTATATATCACTACCTATATTTAAAGGAGTTACGTTGTTGTGCTCAATATAGGTTCTAAATCATAATTTAGTGCAAGTTTAAGTCGCGGACTTGTTCTTTATCAAGCTTCATCAAGTGATTGTTGTTTCTCAAGCTTCTAATGGGATTGTTGCTCGAGATCTTCTCAAGAGGTAGTCAGGCTTAACGACAAGAGGTGATCTGTTTGGAGACATGTGCTAACCTTTTACTCACTTTAAAGTCATATGCATTTCATCAAGCGGTTTTGGCATAATACGAGCTTCAATGAATTGTTAATCTACTAAACCATTGATGATGAGGAAAGCAAGGGGTTACTACAAGAGAGTATTAATCACCATCTTCGTTGCAGTAGTTTCATTTGTCTCTTTCCATGTTTTGTGCCTGTCAAATTCACAAACATCACGGACTCTCAGCTTTGGCAAAAAGGTCATTCCATGTCCTTTTTGAGGGGGAGAATTATCGCAAGTTTCCTAGAAGTTCCGTCCCCAGCGATGTGAATTTTAGCGGTTCCGGTTACAGCGGGTCAGATCGTATCGGTTCAGTCTCCAGCGGTTTGAATCTTAGCAGTGTCGGTTACAGCGGGTCAGATCGTAGCGATTCAGGATTCAGTGGTTCTGTCTACAGCAGTTTGATACTTACTGTTGTGCAGTTAGTTCTTGAATTTATTTCTCAGATAAATCTCAAGAACTGTAAAATCCTGTACACAGTACGACAACTATTCCACATCCAAGTAGCTGGATCAGACTGCTTTGTTTGATAGGACTGACTATGAGTCATGGGCTCTTCTAAGAATTTGCGCATGTTTCTTTTCCTTTCTGACTAGTCAACAGCACAAGATGACCACGAAGTGAATCTGGTATTCTTTATTTGTGATTGAAGTTGTAGTTCTCGAAGGCGTCTACTTATTTTATCTTGAAGTCGGGGTTGGTTGGATGCATGACTTTCAATGATAACTTGCTCGTGCTTAAATTTTAAGTTGAAGACTTGGGTTATCTAGTTACCAGCAGTCGGGGTAACTATCACTTAAGAGGTATTGGAATACTCAGTGTCACACGTCAATGACGATGTCGATAATCGCAAGAGGTGTTAATGTCTCATACTTTGGTTGGGTATTGAGCACTTAGAGATCTGCTTGGAGCATTAATTCTCTACACCGTTCTTCCAACATTAGGGCAAGCTTAAGTAACAAATTTGGGGATTTATTCTTCTGGTTTCAGTACTGGTATATCGGGTTTCCTTCATCAAGTGGTCACTAATCTGTGTTCAAGGTTGGTTTGTTGGCCAAAGGTTTTATAAGTTGTGATGTGATCTGTAATTCTCACGAATTATTCTTATCCCAAACTGATGTTCACCATTACCAAATCAGTCATGCCACATTCAATCGGCTACTCTCTCACGGTTTCTTCTTGGTTTTGTAAAATCCCGCGAAAGAACTTATTTCTCGGTTTAAATCATAGATTTGTAAAATCCCGTGATGATGGACTATGCGCTCTTAACCATGATCGGGTTAAAACCATTATCAAAGTTCAGTTAAAGCATCATGAAGGGCTAGATTTGGGCATTAACCACAAGACGTGACTACGGCGTTGATTCATTATTATTTATTTGAGGCTGAAGTGAAATTTCATGGGTGCGTGTACTTAGCATCTGAAGATATCGGGGAGGTTGGATGAAGATTCTTCGAGATCCTTGTTCGAGCTTTCAATACAATGACAAGGACTTGGATATCTAGTTATTTTTTCTTTCTCCCTACTACAAAATAACTATCACTTTAAGGAGTCACGTTGTAGTGCTCAGTGTCACACGCAGTTGTGGATATCCAAGAGGTGATGTACGTCTTATACTTGATGGTTGGTTGGTTGAAGAGTATAGAGTACTTAGGGATTCGATGTTGCACGAAGTCTCTACACCGCTCTTTGTCACGCATTAGTACAAGTTTAAGTCACAAGTTCGGGTTATTTTACTTCAGTATCAAGTTCATCATATTGGGTTTTCTCCATCAGTGGTCACGACATCAAGCCAACAAAATGATAATGGGGTTGGTAAAGAGTTAGATGAGAGAAGTAGTAAAGAGAGAGATTTTGACGTCTGTACAAGTCAGTGCAGGCCTCGGTCTTCATCATTAATGACGTTTGAACACAGCAGTTCAAGCCTCGCTCTTCAACATAATGACGTCTGAATACCTCAGTTCAGGCCTCATTCTTCAAAGAAAAGAAAAGTGTACGCTTGAGTGCACTTTATCTTCAAAAGAAGAGGAGTCTTCTTATTTATGGCCATTCTCATCAACAAGATTCATGCTCTTTCCGTGCTTATTCAGTCTTCAAGTGGATCGGCGCACATTGGAGTATATTCTTATTCACTTGTTCAACCAAAAATTGCAGTTGACAGGCATATGCAATTTTTGAGGGGGGGAAAGAGTGAATAAACAACATGTCAGTATTCAAGAACCGTCAAGCGGAGCCACTTATCGTTGATGGTATTCATATTCACAAGTTCAATCATCAAAAAGTTGCAGTTGCCAGGCATATGCAATTTTTGAGGGGGGGAAAGGGTGAATATTTATCTACATGTTGGTTGATGATTGAGAAATGGTCATACGACTCCTGAATACGTCAGTTCAGGAGTCGTGCAAACCATGGTTCTCCAACACATCTTCTTCCTCTATCAAGGTGTTGAAGAACATGGTCATGGAATGCTAATCGAGTCTCACGGGTTGGTATAATCAGCAACAATGGGCTTCTAGTCAATGCTTCAAGTACACGTCATCAGGCTACATGTACACATCATGATGATGATTCCGATTAATCGTAACCATCATGGGGGAGAGAAATGTGTACACCAAGGACGCACAACAGGTTCACGTGATCAGGGCTTAATATCCAGAATGGATAAATACTATAGATGATCAGTGGTTCAACTTGTTACCTGGGTATTATCGTTTCACTGCTACGTTATGTGCTGATTAATCGTAACCATCAGGGGAGAGAGAATGTGTACATCAAGGACGCACAACAGGTTCACGTGATCAGGACTTAATATCCAAATATGGATACATTCTATAGATGATCAGTGGTTCAACTTGTTACTTTGGTGTTATACTCAAGACTGAAGAAGGTCGAGTCGTCAGTCTACTCTACATTCTCTGTTGGGTGTTATCATCTCATGTGTATGCTGCGGGCTGATGGGTTATATATAAGGGTACTGGAAGACATTTGGTGAGATGTAAAGGATTGGTATTCTATTCCTCCACATTGGGCAATCTTGAAGAAGGTCGAGTCTTCAGTCTTCTCTACATTCAAGAATGTTGAGCTCTTTTCTTACAACTTGATATTTAACTTAATCCCATGACAGTTCTTGTTTGATGAGTTGTGGAGTTAAGTTAGGTTCAGGTTGTTCCGTAGTGTAAGGTTAGGTCCAACTTGATGTTAACTTAACCTCATGACAGTTCTTGTTTGATGAGTTGTGAGGTTAAGCTAGATTTCAGTTGAGACTCAACTTAAACTACCGAAAAGTTGCCTAAGGTTTTTGACGGAGTCACTCTAGGACGGGAGTGTTAGAAGATTAAAGACGGCATGCATTTGGTTATCAAAAGACTTCTTCATATTTCGGGCGCTCATCCAAAGTCTTCTTCCTATTATGGGTGATCGTCAGAGGTTGTCAGATTGGGGGAGAGCACTAATTAGGGGAGAGTGTTGAGCCAGAATCATTCCCTGATTGAAAGTGCTCACATTGCTCTTCAGCAAGTCAAGTGATGAATGCGGAGAAGATTCAGAATGCTGAGGAGTAATGGTTTCTGGTTCGTATCCTTGTATATATATACTTGTTCATATCTTATACCTTCTTGTAAATAGATATATAGAAAATCTTGCTAATTGTAAATAGAGAAACGTAAAACCAGAAAAACAATAAAAATTGAAAAATAGAAAATACCAAAAATAGTGTCACCTAGGCATGTCTTCTGTTTATCGATAACATTTACGGACTTAGAAATGTCATTCAATAATGGCACGGGTCTTTAAATGAAGCTCGAGCAGAAGTTAAAATGGATTCTTAAAACATGTCTAAATGGCTTGCTATTACTTTAGATAGCAACCCGCGCTTCATATTGGGGAAAGCACGTCGCCAAAAAGACGGCTGTTCCTCCAACTGGGTGATGTTCACCTGGGCATGGATTACTTTATATCCATGTTTCTTCGATCTGATGTACGTTTCAGTGCATCATTTCTTGAAAAAGAAGAGAAGTCTTCTTTGCATACAAATAGTTTTCATTCTATGATTCTTCTGAAAATTATTTGTGAGACACTTGGTGAATATGTGTTGTATGAAATTTGTTTAAACTTGGATTATGCATAAAATTTGTCACTCAATCAACGACCACAAAACCTCACGACAGTTCTTGTTTGATGAGTTGTGGGGTTAAGCGTGATTTTAGTTGAGGTTCAACTAGAATACGGGTCATTGATTGAGGGGGAGAGTGAATTCAAATTTTATATCATCAAACGGATTTATTGGTTAAATAATACTTGTTAGAAATGGTTTTGTAGTTAATGGGGATTTAGTTGAAGAGGATCTTGCTTAAATATATCAAATGACCAAGTGTGTTAGTTGCTAGAAAGTTTAGGACATTATGTGCAATTTGCTTATAGTTTCCTAGCTTCATGTATCTAGAAGGTTCATTTGTGTTACTTTGGAATCCTCGTATAATCCCCAAAATGCTTTAAGACTCAAAACCTAAAAGAAGTTAGAAAACCAGTTGTGTTTGATGTTTTTGAATACTCCACTGGCATTTGTATGATCTAAATGAATGAGTTTCAAATGTTGTTTGTCTCTGCTGCTTAATGGTTGTTGATATTGTGCATATGTTCTCAGGATTCACTTAGGTAGACTGCTAATATGTTAGAATCATATTCCTAAGATCCTGAATTAAATATTGAAATCTTTGTGAATTGCCATGTTCATGATTGCTAATTGCTCTTCATGCTAGATAGTGGTTTGACGTAGTTCCTGATTATGGTTTGATTTTAAGATGAACTTGGTATTATAATGTGGCAAGCTGCTGAAGGGTAGCTATTAAGGAATAGTGTATCTGTATGTATGCATATCTGTGTTGATATTCTTATGCAGATTCCATAGCCAAAATGAATGTGCCAGTTCCCATTCTAACCATTTGATCAGACGTTCAAACTCTATTGATTGGCTCGGAATTCACCACGACAACAACATCGGCAGCAACAACAACAACAACACTGTCATCACCACCACCACCATTCATCTATTTTGGTCTCGCCAAGTGGGGATCAACGACAATTGCGAAAGACTTGTTGGTGGATGGATAATTGATGTTGACTACTAACTCAGATAAGTGGGTGATTACATCATCTGCGCAAAAAGGTCAATATCATATGTCTCATAATAATCACTTTGTGCAAAATGAGCAGTGAATCTCCCTCTTAGATTAAGGGGGAGCAAAGTATGTTTCATCATCAGAACATGTTAAAACCTGACCACACTTTCTCCCATGTTTTTCTAAATTATTTAAATCAATTGGGATCACAAATCTCAAAAGGTTTGAAATTTTTGATCGGGGGAGAGAATGTGATTTAAATATGAAACCTGATGAAAATGTGATGTTTTGGACATAAAAGTAAGCTCTCCCATATGTGCTAAACTCTTTTGTATACCAAGGCACATATTGAGGGGGAGCAAAATGTTTTGGATGTGAAAGTAAGCTCTCCAGTAAGTGCTAAACTCTTTTGTATACCAATGCACTTATTGAGGGGGAGCAAAGGATTTGGCATGCATCTTGTGAGCAAGGCTCAGACTTCACCAATGAATTGACGATAGCTAAAGTCAGTAGTCGAAAGGACATGTCCTGGACGGGTAATAATTTCAAGCCAGTTTATCTGGTGATGTAAGCGTGTCTCGCAAAGGACGTGTCTGAGTAGAATGTACCGATTTCGAGCGACTTTCCTTGAATGTGATCTGGACGGGTAATAATTTCAAGCTAGTTTACTAGTGATGTAAGCGTGTCTCGCGATGATCATGTTTTTGGAAAATCAATCAATTCAAAAAGTGCGAGCTCTACCTAACATGTGCAAATTTATAAAACAATCAACCGAGCACATGTTGAGGGGGAGCATTTGAAAAATATAAAACTCTCAAGTGTTTGCAAAAATGTGTTTCAGAATCATGAACACTTGGAGAGATTTTTCAAAGATTTGGTTTGGCAATCGTGGATGAATACCAAAGACCGACCATTTTAATTAATGCATGGAGTTATAAGGATGGTTAGGTTAGGCTCAAGTTCCCACGATCCCGCCAGAGCCGGAGGGATCTACCCAGGGACAATCCACTAGTTAGTGTAGAAGTCCTTAGGTATGATTAAAAAGGAGAAAAGTGTGATTAAGGGAAGAGTGTCGACTGAGATGGAGCTAGTACTGGAACAAACCCAACAAGGTACTAGTTATGAAGTCTCGGTAAGCACTGAAGGGGTTGAAGAATGAACAAGAATTGTAAAGAGAAAGGGTGAAAAGAAATAGCCCTCCTTACAACTTAGGCAGAAACCGGGTCAATACATATGCTGTCAGAATCACTTAGTTGATTGCTGGCATTGAAGACAAAGTATCATGGACCCAGTGATACGCTGCACAACCCTCCTTAGCCACTCAAGGTCCCTCAAAGGATTCTTGTTTCAATTGTCACGGAGTTCAATACATTCCTATCGTCTCTCTCACTCCGAGTTAGATGATATTGA
Source organism: Artemisia tridentata subsp. tridentata (assembly GCA_021014915.2). Classification (NCBI taxonomy): domain Eukaryota; kingdom Viridiplantae; phylum Streptophyta; class Magnoliopsida; order Asterales; family Asteraceae; genus Artemisia; species Artemisia tridentata. The sequence goes on from CP139509.1 coordinate 232,630,824, forward strand.
ATAGGTGGCAGTCCTCTCCAGCCTCCGCTCACTAAATCAAAACGCACTATAGAGTCTAGAGCCACGAGATGCATAATAAGATCTCATAGGGACACGAATTATTTCTACACTGGTTGTTCAACATTAAGAACACCAGTTGTAAACTTATGAGTCCTACGCAGATCTTAGCAATCTGCCAGAACATTCATGAGGGAATTTACAAATGTAATTCTCAATGATTGAATGGAAATTCCTGCCAGGGTCAACATCAAGCAGCCCTGAAAGCAGGTCACTTCGGTAATTCCCTGGGGATTACGCTTAGTGATCGCGGCGGTTTCAAACGATCTACAGTCGTGGAGTGATCTCCAGCGACTCACCTAATCGTTGATGTGCTACGGTTCGATCTTAAAAAGCCCTCTGTGGGTTTTCGATTAGGAACGGTCTTGGTAAGGATTAGAGAGAGTTTTCACACTATGCTGTTAACAATCTCAAAGTCCGAACCTGTAAGTACCGGATGTTTTATTGCTAACTGTCGTATGCAGGAACTTCTGGCGATTGTAGCTGTTTGCTGTTGCAGCTGTTTGCGGTTGTAGCTGATTGAAGTTGCAGCTGAATGCGGTTGTAGCTGGTTGCAGTAAAGATGCCAATCCTCTACCACATGTTCACACTACATCATCATTGTAACTCAAGAATGTCATGATCAACCTAAAAGACCTTTTACACGGCTTCTGCAAACTCTGATGCTAAAGATCATGACACCAAATAGTGTGAGCATGTCGGCTCAAAGATTTACACATCACATGGAAACATACTGCTGAAAGATGACTTGGAAACAAATGTTGGATGATAAACTCGAAGAATTCTCAAAGATCATCCAAGACAACAGATCAGTCATCAAAAGATCACTGCTGAATGCACAAAGATACAAGACATTGAAGAATCAAAGACTACGAGCTATGAAGACATGATCTGAAGACAAAATGCTAGAATTCAAGTTATTATTTCCGGGGTGACCTCCCTTAGGGGGAGATTGTTAGGAATATAAATATTCATATGAAGGCTCGGTCACCCCGAGCATCTAATTAGCATTTATATAGCTCGTAGGCTTATATATATTAACTTAGTATTATTAGTATTAGTATTAATAGTATTAGTCGTATTTATATTTGTGGAGTGGGTCGGGGCTTTCCCCACTGTCAGCTCACTCCACAGCCCACTAGGGGCACCAATATTAGTTAGTATAAATACCCCTTCCCACACTTGGGAAGGGGTGGAACTCTTCACACATTGAATCTAATATTCAGTTTTTCTCTCAACAAGAGTCTCCCTCTCTCTCTAACATCTCACTAACTCAATGGAGTTCTTGATCTTTCAAGATCCAAGACCACCCGAATCAACCACACAATCATGAAGGTTATTCCCTACAATGGTCATATTAATTGAAAATCGATCATTTCAAAATGTGCGAACTCTACCTAACATGTGCAAATTTATCCTAAAAATGCATGAGCACATGTGAAGGGGGAGTATTTCAAAAACACAAAACTCTCAATGTGTTATCTAAATATGTTTACTCATAAACACTTTGAGAGATTTTCATAAATGGTTTTATGGAATGTGATCGTTAATCTAGGATAATCATGGAGTAATAAGGTGATTATGGTTAGGTTATGTCCAATGATCCACCAGAGCCGGAGGGATCTACCCAAGGACAATTCCAATAGATTAGAATTAGAAGTCCTTAGGAATAATTGAAAAAAGGAGCAAATGAGAAAGGGGAAAGAAGGGGTTGAAGATTTAAAAAGAAAAGTTTAATGAAAGGGTGAAAAGAAATAGCCCTCCATGAAAACTTAGGTCAGAAACCGGGTCAATACATCTGCTATCGGTACTCACTAAGGTGATACAGATATTGAAGACAAGACGTCATGGACCCAGTGACGCGTTGCACCACCCCTCCTTGCCACTCAGATATCTCTTAAAAGATATTTGTTTCATTTCTCACGGAGAACACTACATAATCTATCGACCTCTCACTCCGAGATGAGTTGATATTGAAAAGGTGGCACTCTGCTCCATGCCTCCGACCACTAAAATCAAAACGCACATTATAGAGTCTAGATACATGAGATTCATCAAAGATCTCTTAGGAACACTTCCAATGCAATACACTTGTGTTCATCAAAAATGATACAAGTTGTATGAGTCTTAATGAGATCTAAAGATCTTGCCTTATGTCATGATGGTAACGTGCTTCAAACGGTCTACAGTCTTGAAGTGATACTCTGGTATACTTCAGAGGCTCTCAACGGCCTTGGTAAAGATTAGAGAAAGTTTTCACACTATGCTGATAACGATCTCTAAATCTGAACCTATAAGCGCTGGACGATTTATTGCTAACAGTCTTATGCAGGTACTGACGAAAGTCCATTTACCATCATCATCTACAACGACGACGCATCTGGACAGAAGAAGTAGATCAAGGCAAGAACAACCAAAAGATGATTCTTTGAAGATCACAGTGCATGAAGGAACAATGAATGAAGACTATTATACATCAACACACAAAGTTCAAGACAATGAAGTCAAAAGACCACTCACCGGAGCATCATTGAAATGACCATCCCTTAGGGGGAGATTGTTAGCATTTAATTATAAATGCAAAAGTGATGGTCATTTGTTTCATAGTAACATAAGTGTTGTATGTTTAATGTAGTTTATCAAGAATGGGCTTTTGGTAAGAAAACATGTAAGACTTTATTTATAAGTCAAGTCATAAACATAAGCCCACTCCAAGCCTAAGTAAAGCCCACCTATTGTTTAGGTGTTGGCTGTGTTTGCTATATCAACACACACACTCTCACATTTGTAGGTGTGCCTCAAGTAGATAAGGTGAGAGTGTGTGTGTACTCAAAGTGTCTTTGTTATTTTACTTCCAAAGTTCAATAAACATTCGACTAAGATTTTACCCTATACGATCCATACATCTTATCTTTCTCTAGTGTCTTTGAGTGTCACGAGTTGTAGAGTGCTTTGTTTGTGTGATAAAGAGAGGTCTCGATCTCTACATGAAGCCTCCGAGGAAAGACATGCTAGGTGAGGAAATTAAGGTGTTATCACATTCTTGGTTAACTCATCGTCATGGATCTCTTAAACCTAAATGGTTAGATTGGATTAGTTATCCAATAAATTGTTGTATGATGTAAATGTATTTTTTTATTCTAGCTTCTTGCTAGTTGTTTCTTTAATAAATATAGCTGTTCGAAAAAAGAAAAGAAAAAAAATGTATAACAGAGTAATTTGAACAAAAGAAGAAGCATATATGATACTATCCATTCACCCATCTGTAATTGTTTTGATTATGAATCAAATCCTGTGTTTTAGTTTCCTATCATTCAATTCAATAATAAACTATACGATCGTCAATGACCAGATGCTTAATGCAAAAGATACTAGCTAGACTCTGGTCCAAACACATCAAATATCCTCAAAACATTATTGTAAAAGCATTATATATGTGACCACTTTGGTTATATCATCATGACGTACAAGTTCAAACTTTATACTCGATGTTGACCATTTTGCCAAACCAAATTATATTTTTTTAGAAAGAATGTTATTATTTCATTATAAACCTAGAAAATTCAAACTTACCGTGTTTTGAAGTGTCGACACTACATTTTAATTTACACAAATAAACAAAGGTCATAACACAGATAACAATTGACAATGTCTCAACACTATTACAAAAAAGGCCATAGATACACAATCCAGACTCGTGGTTTTTTTTTTTTTTTTTTTTTCCTCGAAATACAATGAGCCTGTTTTATTTTATTTTTTCTTATTTTTATTTTTTTCTTTCTCCTTCTTTATGCACACATGACCCAAGTGATTGATCATGCTTTTGCCGGGTTTTTCAAGCATCGATAATGTGACTTCGTTTGAAGCTAGTTTCCAAATTTGACAACATTAGATCTTCACAAACAGGGACGTAACCAGGACCAAATATGACCGGGTGAAAAAAAAAATTTGAACCGTAATAATAGAAACACATTTTGGTGGACCGTGTGCATTTAAAATGCATTTAGGAAAAATCAATGTTTTTTCAAAAATTAAAAATACATCGAAAAAATCCATGGGATTCCCGAGAGCACGCGGGAACCTCTCGTTCCATCCCTGTTAACAAAATCGGGTTCTTTTGTTATAAGTAAACAAGTTAGGAGTTTGAGTGGACAGTTAAATGACTAATATATGGCAATACTGGCATGTTTGTATTCTCGATCTGATTATGATAGATTCTGTATTATATAATTTTCTTTTTAACCTATCCAGAGTTTTAATATTACCAAGCCATAACTGGATACAGATTCGAAAACTCAATGAAATACTCTAAAAGACGTATCATCTTTAAAGGTTTCAGGAGTTTCTAAGTACATATTTAAAGCAAAAGCCAAATGAGACACTCCTTTTCACCAAGTTGCGCTCAAAGCATCAACCCTTTTAGTAATCGAATGTTAACACTTGTGTCATTGGTTGTATGTGTACATTTTTTTCTCACTTTTCTTTAAATATCGAAGAACGACGCGAATATGTAGATTTAAAGAGGAAAGAGATTAATAAAAGTGACCTTTTACGAAAACAAGAAAGCATATATTGATGCACTTATTTTGCATAATTAGTGGTCCTAATTACACAAAGTGAGTGTCTTGGACCACTCTTGAAGAAAGGAGTTGTGTAATCTAGATTTGCCAAAGATATTTATTGATATAAAAAAATGAGATGAATATGTATAGATCGATCTTGATTGAAACAATTGCAGTCCATGAACAAAAGTTTAAGATTAGGTAGTGATAAAGTGTTAGGAGTGTGTGTTTGCATGTGCAAGTGCATGGGGCTTATGATTACGCCACATGAACAAAACAAGAAATGGAATTAATGTATAAATGATCTAATGAGATTTTTATGTTACATAATTTGGTTATTTGGTTATAAGTACATTATTTCTCAAACTAATAAAACATACAGAATAGCATTTAAAAAGATGATGTAATTGGTAAAGAAGTACGAATTGAAGCATGATTTTGACCTTGTTTTTCGACTTTATATATACATATACTAGCTTTAGACCCCGTGCACGCACGGGGTTTTAGGTTTACTTTTTGTTAGATTAGTGTTAAGTTAAAAAATATATAAACTCATTTTAATATTGTTATAAGACAATAATATAACGAATCATATTATTATTAATATTATATTAACATTTATATTGTAACTTCCAATGCGTGCAAGCAAAGGCTTTGGCTTTGATTTTGTATATTAACTTACGTTATGATGCAAAACCAAATGTAAAATACGAAAATAGGAATATGAGTTGACATTATAATAAATGCCCAAACAATATCATAAACTAATTTATAATGCCCAAAAAATATCATAAACTAATTTATATTAATAAACTTAAAAGACCACATTCACATATTACATATTTTCAGTCATTTTTGCAACATAATCTTTGTGCTTATGAATAACAACATCAGTTTCCTCTAACATCTCTATCAAACGGACAAGCAGCTCGGTTTGCCTGGCCTGGATTTCTCTCAGAGCATCCAAACCGTCTAGTGACACACCACGATCTCCTAAAGTTTCATTCTCCACAATGAGCTCTCTACGCTTGATTATTAACGTCTTTAAATGATCAATGCAGCCACGAATTAACTTTGCAAAAGCTTCTTCTTCTGCAGCCTCTTGCCCAAACCATAATTGCTGATCCTAAACACAGATCGATTCCTTAAGCTTGTAAGGTTAAGTTACCTTGGATAAATCCAAAACAACTTTGTTTGAAACTTTGTGAATATCAAAGAGTATGCGGAATCTACTCTTCAATACTTAGAAGAATATTTAACAATGCAACAGTGAACTTGAATGAACAAACAATATAACCAAAATGCTTTAATATTATTAATCAATAATACGAGTACTCTGTCTAGTACTAGGGTTTACAACCTTGAAGCTTGTATCAAAACATATTTAACATCTTAACTTAGGATCTACTTTTATACACCAAGGAGTCCTTTACATGATTACTACAAATCTTTTAAACATATAGAATATACGTATCTTTCTAACTATATAAGATATATACTGAATATCTTCTATACATATCTCTTCACACGTCTTCATCTCATTAGAAGTACCAATCTTCATCAGCAGTCTTCAGCAGTCTTAAGTTAATACTGGCAGTACTAACTTTTACTCTAGCAGTACTAACTTAGTTAGTACTGTTAGTTGTAATCTTCAGCAGTTCTAACTTTGGCTTGGGAGTACAAAATGTGAAGTCATTTAATTTCCAACAATCCTTCCCTAAACTTGTGATTTACCTCCAAATCATCATGTTTCTTGAATTAAACCTTTAACCTTGAGAGAATTCATCCAAACACTTCATCTTTCAGCCTGCATAAATATCTTCTTCAGTAGTTCTCTTGCCATATCAGTATACTCATCCACAGCAAGTTTTGAAGCCAACATCAAAGTGAGAGTTCCCCTGGACAATGGATAATCTCTCTCTACAAGCATGTATCTATCTATTCCAGCCTTTGTTGAAACAGGATGTACTGCACATGAGTTATACAGAGTCCATGTTAAACCTTGATTACCTGACTTAAACTTCCATAATTCATCATCTTCATCTGGTTCAAAAAGTCTTTTCAATTCAACCCATAACACTTTGTCTTTGTCATCTGTAGGATCTGTTGACTTGAATCTTTCTTTGACTAAATCCCATAGCTTCACCAGGTCATCTCTATCAAATGCTTTTAGCATATCATCAAAATGCTGATGTACCTCAATATGATTTCCAACCCTGATGATGTTCTAACTCTTCTTCAATCCATCATCTTGAACTACCCAATCAATGATAGGATACTTAGTCTGCAAAGCTTCAACATTTAGCCCTTCTTCTAGAATTATGATCATCATTTGTTGTAGATCTTCTTCATTCAATTCTTCTTCTTCCTGCTCTTCAATAGTGGGTAAATCTTCATTAATCTTTTGTTTCTTAGAAGACTCTGACTCCAATGATATTCCTGCTCTCTTAACTCTTCTGCTTTCTTCTTCTGTGTCCATAGGAATAAAATCTTGGACTTTCTTGTAAGCTTTGAAGTATAAACCTTCAATTTCTTCATATGACCTTCCTTCAAGTTGACTAGCAGTGTAATGATCTTGGTTCTTCAAGTAAATAGTCATATATTTCATCTTTTCGGCTTGAGTTGGAGGTTTATTCCTTCTTGCAGCAGCCTTCATTGCATTCTGACTTTTTCTAATAACTTCTAGAAGATCATTAAGAGCATTCTCTCTTTCTTCTTCATTGATAGTTGCCATGTCTTGTTCATAAATTTTCTGAGCTAAAAGCTCATCTGCTTTTTCTTGTGCCAATCTTTCTGCTTCAGTTGTTTCTCTTGCAAGTCTTTGTTCATCCAGAAATCTTGCAATCTCAAAGTGTGCTTGTTCTTCTTCTTGTGCTTTCTGAGCCATTTCTTGATCAAAACTCATCTGAAGTTGTACACTCTTCTTCACATTTTTAGGTTACTCAGACTCTTCCATAACCCCTTTTCCTTTGTCAGCACTGGCAGTACTAACTGATGCACAAGCAGTACTAACCTCTTTAGCAACATCAAGATCTGGTTCACCCATACCAGTATCAAACCTCCCCTAAGTCTCTGCATCTTTTTCAACTAAAGTGATGTTTGGATCTTGATCAATGTCATCTATTCTCCTCCCCTGTTTGGAATGATCCTCCAAATCATCATCTGAATCATCTTCTTGACTATCAGACTCCACAATGTTTGCCTTTCTTTTAGCTTTAATGGACTTGACCTTTTGTTGTAACTTCTTCACCTTCTGGATGAGCTTTGTATAGGCAGCACCATAGAGTTTCTTTGTCTGTTTCAACTCATTCTCCAAGCTTGTTACTCTGGCTGACAATTTGGTACACAATTCCATCAATTCTTTTAGTTGCGGACTGCCCTCATCACTTCCAAGTGTGTTAACTCTTGGGAGAGGTGAATCATGGGGCATTGTAGACTCAGTCTCAACCCAAGGTTGATCTGCTGAGCCTCCCATTGTATCCTGTTGGCAGGGGTTTCCATCACCTGAATCAAGTTCATAAGAGCTCTGATACCACTTGTTGATCCCAAACACAGATCAATTCCTTAAGCTTGTAAGGTTAAGTTACCTTGGATAAATCCAAAACAACTTTGTTTGAAACTTTGTGACTATCAAAGAGTATGCGGAATCTACTTTTCAACACTAAGAAGAATATTTAACAATGCAATGTAAAAGTGAACTTGAATGAACAAACAATACAATCAAAACGCTTCAATATTATTAATCAACAATACGAGTACTCTATATAGTACTAGGGTTTACAACCTTGAAGCTTATATCAAAACGTATTTAACATCTTAACCTAGGATCTCCTTTTATACACCAAGGAGTCCTTTACAAGATAACTACAAATCTTCTAAACATATAGAATATACGTATCTTTCTTACTATATAAGATATACACTGAAAATCTTCTATACATATCTCTTCACACATCTTCATCTCATTAACAATACCAATCTTCATCAACAGTCTTCAGTTGTCTTAAGTTAATACTGGCAGTACTAACTTTTACTCTAGCAGTACTAACTTAGTTAGTATTGTTAGTTGTAATCTTAAGCAGTTCTAACTTTGGCTTGACAGTACAAAGTGTGAAGTCATTTAATTCCCAACAATAACCCCATACGTTCATGTAACAGCGAAGAACCCGTGACCTCCATTAGTTCATTCAAGATTGGGAAATTTGCCATTGAAAAATATGCGAGTAAAATATTTAGATGTAAATAGAAATAGATATAAGAGAGGAAAATATTTAGATGTCAGTAGATATCGATATGAGAGAAATATCAAATAAATAGGGAAGCCGAATTATAAACTGATATGACACATTGCAATCATTGCAAATAGAAAATGAAGAAACAGACGTTTTATTACCCCCTATGAAAAGATAGGGTCTTGATATAATAAATATATAGTCATTAATATGAATACACTAAGATAATATAACAAAAACACAATACAAATTCTAATATGCAAACCAAAACACAAATGAACAAATCCATAATATAGTTGTTTAACACTTAAAAATTAACAGTCATCACGGCTTTAAGTTCCATATGTTTTTGTAGTTTTTTTCCCACTTCGCTCGAGCCTGAGAAAAAGAAAAATACCGCACATAAAACCAATGTTTAAAAAAAAATTATAACGAAATTCAAAACATGTATACATACCACTTTTCGGATGAACTGTTGCAAGCATTTATTAGGCCATTACATTTATCATTTCTACACTCACATTGACAATACCCATAACATGTCGGACAGTAACAAAAAAAATACGTAGGGTCAACATGTAACACACCCATTTTCACAGATAGCAGCGGAAGCTAAATCTGGGGTATTACTTCTTGATACATAGTCACAGTAATAGAAAACGACTCAAAAAGAGACGTTTTGAAAAGATAAGTTTTCATTCATTAAAATATCAGAGTTTTACAAAAGGAGGTCCCAAAATCTCTATCAAACATAGAGTTTGAATGATAACAGGTTTGGAACTCCTCAAGTCCCGTGCCACTCCGTGCCATATGTTGCTTAATTACCTAGGATTACATGCTAAAAGGGTCAACACAAAGGTTGAGTGAAATCCATAGGTTTTAGTTTGTAATGGTTGGATACAAGTTCATATGGGTTTCGTTGTTACACCCATAGTTTGTAATAATTGCAACGAATGCAATTATCAAGGAAAATGGTTAATATTGCCACTAAGCTCATGACACCAACACATTAACATGGGGATCACCTTAGTGATATTTGAGGAACTAAAGTCCTCTTGGAGAGTTAAATTGCCAAAGTTACCTATTGTTATCAAATATAGTGCTATTGGCACCTGGTAGGGGCAAACCAACGGGAGTAGTCACACTCGAGATAGATTTATCCACAATATTCGCGTTCACACACAAGTGATTATGGTTCATTAAATTTGGGAAATAGTGGCAGGTAAAGGTTCTCGTGCAATAATGAATTAGGATAGAAAATACTTGTATTCGGGTTTATAACATGTATCTATAAAATAATCAAAACATTTAAAAGCGAGGCTACGAACTCACAGAGTATTAAAAAAGGAGGTCCCAAAATCTATGTGAAACACAGAGTTTGAATGATAACTGGTTTGAAAGTCCTCAAGTCCAGTGCCACTCTGTGCCATATGTTGCTTAATTACCTAGGCTAACATGCTAAAAGGGTCAACACAAAGGTTGAGTGAAATCCCTAGGTTTTAGTTTGTAATGGTTGGATACAATTTCATATGGGTTTCGTTGTTAGACCCATTGTTTGTAAATATTGCAACGAAGGAAATTATCACGAAAAAAGGTTGATATTGCAACTAAGCTCATGACACTAACATGGGGATCATCTTAGTGATATTTGAGGAACTAAAGTCCTCTTGGAGAGTTAACTTGCCAAAGTTACATATTGTTATCAAATATAGTGCTATTGGTGCCCGGTAGGGGCAAACCAACGGGAGTAGTCACACTCTTGATAGATTTATCCAAAATATTCACGTTCACACACAAGTGATTATGGTTCATAAAATTTGGGAAATAGTGGCATGTAAAGGTACTCGTGCAATAATGAATTAGGATAGAAAATACTTGTATTCGGGTTTATAACATGTATCCCCCTCGCAGGTTTTTATAAAATAATCAAAACATTTAAAAGCAAGGCTACGAACTCACATAGTTTGGAAAAAACACATAAAATAGGGGTAATAATAATATTCAGGGTTTATAGCATGTATCCCCCTCGCGGGTTTTCATATAATACTCCCTCCGTCCCATAATAAGTGTCCACTTTCTAAATGCACAAAGTTTTAGGAAATTCCACTAATTACACTCTCCACCAATCAAATATCACTATTACCCACTAAAGTCTCTTCTCATTGGTTGAAAATATTCCCTGGACACTTAATTTGGGACATCCCAAGATTCCATTATGGACACTTAATATGGGACGGAGGTATTCATGTAATAATCAAAACATTTAAAAGCAAGGCTACGAACTCACATAGTTTGGAAAAACATATAAAAGTGGGGTAATAATAATATTCATGGTTTATAGCATGTATCCCCTCTCGAGTTTTCATAAAATAATCAAAACATTTAAAAGCGAGGCTACGAACTCACCTTAGTTTAGGAAAATCTGATTGATGTCAAAAGTGACTCAGATATTAGACGGCTTACTCACGCAACCTGAAGTAGTGTATGTCAAGTCTTTAGTTGGTTTGTTTATGTTTCAAAACTTTGTTTCTGAAGTAAATGTTTCTTTGATTCACTAGATTTAGATATAACGTAACACTGTTTGTGATATCGTATTCAGAGGTCATGTAGTAAACGTTTGAGGAGGCAGGGCACTTTAACTGGTAAACCCAGCAAATTCGTCGAAACGTATACCCAAATGAAACCCCTCACATGAAATTCACTAGTAACATGATACGTTTTTAAGTTAAAATGATAGGTTTTTAATTTATATAAAGATATTTCATTTATACCCTTAAGTTTGTAAATTGGCAATATATACCTTTGACTTATAAACTTTTATAAAATTAGTCCTTTATATAATAAATATATATATACTAACCCTTTAACTTTAAAACTTTACAAAACAGGTCCTTATACTTATAACTTTATAAAACTGACAGAAATAACCCTTATACTTAACAGTTTCCAAAAGTTACAATATATACCCCTATGCAAGGAATACGTTACAAAACTAGTCCAAAAACCATGCAAAGTTTATTTTTTGAATACAAAAGGGTTACAGCTTATGGCTTATTAGAATAAGCCTAGATAAGTAGCTTTTACAACCTTATAGCTTAAGGAAAGGTTTTGTGATAAAAAATATCAATTCGATATGGTTTTAGGGTTTTAAAATGAAAACGCCTAGGTTTTATGATCAAGGCTTAAAAAAAGGACTTATATGGGAGCTAATAAAGCTTATAAACAATCTCAAACCATAAGAGAGCTTATTGAACGTGTAGAAAGGCTTACACGACTAGAAATGTATCAAAACAGGGTTTTAGGGTTTCTCGACTTACACGACTAGAAGAGGGCTTCAAGGCTTGATCTTCTTGGTTCTTTGGCTTCTAAGGACTCTTATGCTACTGCTAGGATTGGGTGAGAGCAGAGATTAGAGGTGGTGACGGTTTTTGGGATGGTTTCAAATGGTGAAAGGGTTCTCGGCTATTTATAGGGGTCGAACAAGGATCGGTGGCCAAGGGTGGAGGGGGAGACTCATGGCAGCTAGGTGGTGACTAGGAGAGGCTATGGTAGTAGCTAGGGGTGGTATGGAGTGGTGTGTGGAAATGGTGGTGTCGCGGTGACATTTCTGCCACAAAGTGGTGAAGAGTAGGTGATGGAGGTGGTTGGTAGGTTGCTTGGTGATGAAAAGCTGGTGATGGAGGTGCTAGGTTGCTACAATAGGTCATGGTGGTGCTAGGGTACTAGTTTAGTTAGTTTGTAAGATTTAGGGTTTAGTTTTGGATTAGGGTTCGATTAGGGTTTAGATAAGGGTTTAGTACTAGGATTAGGGTTTAGAAAGTAATTAGGGACTAGGTTTAAGGTTTAGGAATCATGTATTAAGTGTCTGTAAATTGTGCTAAAAAATGGTAAGGTTTAAACATGGTTTAGGCACTTAAATAACCTAATTTGAGTTCTATGCTTAAAAGACTTGTACATTGGGATTTAAGTAGTTGTACTAGAGTTTAGGAAGGAAAATGTAGCTAAGATAACTTACACATAACACTTGAACACTTTCAAACTAGTTTCAACTTGAAATTAGGGTTTTTGAAATAACCGTAAACGTATAGGGCTTGTTTTGGTAAAATGTTAGAAATAGTAAGTTAGGTTGATAGTATAATTGATAAAATGATTTTTAAAACATAGACTTGACATATTAGGAGGTTTACATGATGTAAACATAGATATATTTGGCATTGGTAGTTGCGTGAGCTCGTCTAGTGGGCTATGTAAGTTACTTTACATAGTTAGAATGAAATGAAGCAAAAATTTTCCTGTAAAAATACCTTATATAGATATCGAAGTGGAAATTACATTGATGAAAATTATGGGTTGTTATAGTCTTCCCCCCTAAGAGAAAAATCTCGTCTCGAGATTTAGTTGAAAGTAAGAGTAGAATTGTTTGGAAATAGATAGGAGTACTTAGCATGAACTCGAGATTTAAAGATGGAGATGGGTGATTCAATAAGAGGCTCAATGTTTCTAGGGAGTGTAGGTGGAGTCATGTACTCAAAGTGAAGCCTAAATACAAAGGTATGTGGAAAATTTGATGGTAAAGGATTCATAGTACTCATGGATTTATAATGATAGAGCACATGAGAAGTCGTAATATATGACATAGGTTAGACAACCATGATATCATGAAACAACAAGGGATACCCCAAATTTGACAAGCGTCGTTATTTATGCCGTATGTCTCGTAGTTGGATTGAAACAGAAGCTAAAAAGATAGATATTTAGGCTAATTGTCAGATGTGTAAGGGAGAAAATATAGTTTAGTCAAGCTCTTGGAGTGGGTTCCGAAATATTCTTCCTTTTTGATTGGTGGCGAACTTGGATATCCTTGATCTGTTCCTCTTGGTGCTCCAGAAGTGTCATATGATAATTTCTCCGATCTCAAATATGTGATCGGCAGAAGAATCAGTAGAGAAGGAAAATAGGGAACGGAATTGTTTCTTAGGTCACAAAAATCCCTCGGGAACAGAGAAATCTTGGGGATTTAATAGTAGTGAGGGTACTATAAGAGATGGAGGCAAAACAATGGGTAAAGTAATAGGAGCTAGCGGGGGAATAGATGATGCTTTAGCATAGCATTCGTGTATATTTCGCAGACATGGATTATCGAGAAAAGGAGAGAAGCTTATAGAGGCTAGTGAATTCATATTATTCCTAGAATCTTTTGAAGAGTCAGGAGAGATGTTTCCCGGAGTAACGGGAAATAGTCCGGTGAAACTAACGTATAGTTAAGAATACTTGGAGAGGAAAGAGCATCGAAACTGGACGGGACAATAATAGGATAGATGGGGGAAGACATGATGGTATAACAACCATAAGATAGTTATATTTAGAATAATAGTTATGTACTATTTGCTATGCAAACCTATTGCATATACTATTTTGGAGAAAGGCAGTGGCACGGAGGACTTTCTTGAAAATAAAAAAGTAGTTGTAGTTTAGGTTTTAACCTTGTTCTCTACAACCATGGCTCTATACCAATCTGTAACACCCCCATTTTCACAGATAGCAGCGGAAGCTAAATCTGGGGTATTACTTCTTGATACATAGTCACAGTATTAGAAAATGACTCAAAAAGAGAAATTTTGAAAAGATAAGTTATCATTCATTAAAATATCAGAGTTTTACAAAAGGAGGTCCCATAATCTATGTGAAACATAGAGTTTGAATGATAAAAGGTTTGAAAGTCCTCAAGTCCAGTTCCACTCTGTGCGATATGTTGCTTAATTACCTAGGATAACATGCTAAAAGGGTCAACACAAAGGTTGAGTGAAATCCATAGGTTTTAGTTTGTAATGGTTGGATACAAGTTCATATGGGTTTCGTTGTTAGACCCATAGTTTGTAATAATTGCAACGAATGCAATTATCAAGGAAAATGATTATTATTGCAACTAAGCTCATGACACCAACACATTAACATGGGGATCACCTTAGTGATATTTGAGGAACTAAAGTCCTCTTGGAGAGGTAACTTGCCAATGTTACCTATTGTTATCAAATATATTGCAATTGGTACTCGGTAGGGGCAAACCAACGGGAGTAGTCACACTCCTGATAGATCTATCCACAATATTCGCGTTCACACACAAGTGATTATGGTTCATCAAATTTGGGAAATAGTGGCAGGTAAAGGTACTCGTGCAATAATGAATTAGGATAGAAAATACTTGTATTTGGGTTTATAGCATGTATCCCCCACACGGGTTTTTATAAAATAATCAAAAGATTTAAAAGCGAGGCTACGAATTCACAGAGTTTGGAAAAAACATATAAAAGTGGGGTAATAATAATATTCGTGGTTTATAGCATGTATCCCCCTCGCAGGTTTTCATAAAATAATCAAAACATTTAAAAGCGAGGCTACGAACTCACAGAGTTTGGAAAAACATATAAAAGTAGGGTAATAATAATATTCATGGTTTATAGCATGTATCCCCCCTCATGGGTTATCATAAATTAATCAAAACATTTAAAAGCGAGGCTACGAACTCACCTTAGTTTAAGGAAATCTGATTGATATCAAAAGTGACTCAGATATTTGATGGCTTACTCACGCAACTTGAGGTAGTGTATGTCAAGTCTTTAGTTGGTTTATTTATGTTTCAAAACTTTGTTTCAGAATAAATGTTTCTTTGATTCACTAGATTTAGATATAACGTAACACTATTCAGGCTATCATATTTCAGAGGTCATGTAATAAAGGTTTGGGGAGCCAGGGAACTTTAACTCGTAAACCCAACAAACTCGTCGAAACGTATACCCGAATGAAACCCCTCACATAAAATTCCTGATTAACGTGATACGTTGTTAAGTTAAAAAGATAGGTTTTTAATTTACATAAAGATATTTCATTTATACCCTTACGTTTTTAAATTAGCAATATATAACCTTTACTTATAAACTTTTACAAAATTAGTCCTTTATATAATAAATATAGGGGTAAATATAGACATGGCCCGGTCGCTCAATGTGTTTGGCTTTTGAGGACCCAAAAAAGTCGCTTTCCAAAAATGGCCCAAGCAAAAGTCGCTTAAAACGTGGGAGTGACATGTGGCTGGAATTAAGCGACTTTTGTGAATTAAGCAATTTTTTTGTGAATTAAGCGACTTCTTATTTCATTCTACTGCTAGTGTATTTCATTCTACTGCTGGGCTTAATAGAAAAGTTGCTTAATTGACAAAAAGTCACTTAATTCACAAAAAGTCGCTTAATTTCAGCCACATGTCACTCCCACGTTTCAAGCGACTTTTGCTTGGGCCATTTTTGGAAAGCGACTTTTTTGGGTCCTCAAAAGCCCAACACATTGAGCGACGGGGCTATTTGTAGAATTGCCCCATAAATATATATACCAACCCTTTAACTTTAAAACTTTACAAAATAGGTCCTTATACTTATAACTTTATAAAAATGACAGAAATAACCCTTATACTTAATAGTTTCCAAAAGTTACTATATATATCCCTATGCATGGAATACGTTACAAAACTAGTCCAAAAACCATGCAAAGTGTATTTTTAGAATACAAAAGGGTTTTACAGCTTCTGGCTTATTAGAATAAGCCTAGATAAGTAGCTTTTACAATCTTATAGCATAAGGAAAGGTTTTGTGATCAAAAATATCAATTCGATATGGTTTTAGGGTTTTAAAATGAAAACGCCTAGGTTTTATGATCAAGGCTTAAAAAAAGGACTTATATGAGATCTAATAAAGCTTATAAACAATCTAAAACCATAAGAGAGCTTATTGAACGAGTATAAAGTGTTTGGAATTAAATGTTCTGAAGTTAGTACTGCTGAGAGAAATACACTAACAGTACAAACTGCTAGTGTATATATGAAGACTGCTGAGAAATAACTAACAGTACAAACTGCTAGGTTAGTACTGCTAGTTATACATAAGGTACTGCTCGAAGATAACTGCTTTTGGAGACATTGTAGGAGATAAGTATGGTATAGATTTTGTGTATATCTTATTTAGTTAGAATTATACGGTGTAATACTTATCTTGTAAAGGACTCCTTAGTCTATAAAAGGAAATCCTAGGTTAGGTGTGTTATACGAATATCAGTCATAGTTTTTGTTAAGATTCAAGGTCGTTGTAACCCTAGTGATAGCTAACATCACTCGTATTATTCCAGCAATAATATTGAATCGTTTGGTGTTATTCTATTTGTGTTCAATGTCATATACACATCATTGTTCCATTAAACAAACTATAATCCTTCTAAGTGTGGTTAAGTAGATTCCACATACATATATGCATTCACTCAAAGTATCTCATACACGTTATAAAGGAGTAACATCCTAAGTGTATTATAATCTCTCATAAAGGCTTACACGACTAGAAATGGATCAAAATGGGGTTTTAGGGTTTCTTGGCTTACACAACAAGAAGAGGGCTTCAAGGCTTGATCTTCTTGCTTCTTTGGCTTCTAAGGACTCTTATGCTACTGCTAGGATTGATTGAGAGCAGAGATTGGAAGTGGTGAGGGTTTTTGGGATGGTTTCAATTGGTGAAGGGTTCTCGGCTATTTATAGGGGTCGAACAAGGATTGGTGGCCAAGTTGCTTGGAGTGGTGGCCGAGGGTGGAGGGGGTGACTCATGGCAGTTAGGTGGTGACTAGTAGAGGCTATGGTAGTAGCTAGGGTTGGTGTGTGGTTACGGTGGTGTCGCAGTGACATTTTGGCCACAAAGTGGTGACGAGGAGGTGATGGAGGTGGTTGGTAGGTTGCTTGGTGATGACAAGCTGGTGATGGAGGTGCTAGATTGCTAGGATAGATCATGATGGTGTCATGGTGGTGCTAGGGTGCTAGTTTAGTTAGTATTTAAAATTTAGGGTTTAGTTTTGGATTAGGGTTCGATTAGGGTTTAGATTAGGGTTTAGTACTAGGATTAGGATTTAAAAATTAATTAGGGACTAGGTTTAAGGTTTAGGAATCCTGTATTAAGTGTTTGTAGCTTGTACTAAAGAAATGGTAAGGTTTAAACATAGTTTAGGCACTTAAATAACCTAATTTGGGTTCTATGCTTTAAAGACTTGTACATTGGGATTTAAGTAGTTGTACTAGAGTTTAGGAAGGAAAATGTACCTAAGATAACTAATACATAAGACTTGAACACTTTCAAACTAGTTTCAACTTGAAATTAGGGTTTTTGAAATAACCGTAAATGTATAGGGCTTGTTTTGGTAAAATGTTAGAAATAGTAAGTTAGGTTGATAATATACTTGATAAAATGATTTTTAAAACATAGACTTGACATATTAGGAGGTTTACATCATGTAAACATAGAGATATTTGGCATTGGTAGTTGCGTGAGCACGTCTAGTGGGCTATGGAAGTTACTTTGCATAGTTGGAATGAAATGAAGCAAAAATTTTCCCGTGAAAATACCTTATATAGATATCGTAGTGGAAATTATATTGATGAAAATTACGGGTTGTTATACAACAACGTTAGAATTATCTATTTTATTTGTATCATTAATTTTCAAATCCGAATTTGTACCATTAATTTTAAAATTTGAATCGATATTATTTGATAACTTTTCTTTATTATCTTTGAAAATTTCTTTGTTATCTGTTACTTTATCCTGATCGCTTTTTTTAGTGATTCCCATTGTAAACTCCAATTATGAACGAAATATATCTGCATGACATCAATAATAATATCATCATAAACACAGTTTAAGACATATTATAACAAAAAGTATATCAGTTAGAGACCAATAATCATAATTAAACAAACTTTATTGATAAAAACTATATTGAGCAAACTTGGCACACTTAAAATCACGTAAAACGTGTATGTGTCAATGAATTAGGGTTGAGAACTATTTATGTTTGTATAGACATAATTTAGTTAAATGTTTATTAAGCCCATTAGGTGGTAATTTAAATATAGAAAAGATATCGAAAAGAAATCGCAATTTAAATATCAAAAAGATATCGGAAAGATAACTATCGTTTTTAAGTTTTTCCAAAATTTGGTATTAAAAAATAAGAAAATTTATCCAGACATTGTTCAATTTTATTTTATCCTTTTTGTTTCAGTTTAATTATAATATCTTTTCATATAAAATACAATGTTTAGAAGCAAAATGTGTATATTAAGTGATATATAGTATTTCAGAAACAAATTATTTGTGCGTTTTTGTTTTTCTCAATTAATTTGTTACTTAATATTTGATAACGCTCATTTCGTATATATTTTAGTTGCGTTATTTGTATGTTTGTGCATTGTATTTGGTTGTGTTTGTGAACATTTTATAAAAGATATATTAAGGTTCATGTACAACCAAGTCCA